>SJYO01036187.1:10885398-10929755 GCA_006410555.1 Capra ibex
TTTTTTTTTTTTCGGTAGTTGTTGGTAGGTTTCTGACATATACCACAAACGGAATTTTTTTTTTTTTCAGAAAAATTTTTTGTTTGTTTTTTTATATCATTATTATCCAATATCTTTATTTTTAATCTCCTCTTTATCTTCTGAATTGTTAATTTTTTTCAATCTTTTTTTTCGTTTTTTTTTTTTTTTCCTTACTAAAATTTTTATAATTTTTATAGACCGGGAAAGACCACATTACCCGGTACACCCTAGTGAAGGTTCCACCAAGGGAGACAAATTGAAGAAGACAAACGACCGAAAAATCCGAGTGATCAAGTCAACGCGACACCCCTCCCCCCGACGACGATTGTTTATCGTGACAGCACACGTGCGTCACAGAGACGGGCCGACCTGGACAGGGAAGAGCGCCGCGTGTTTGGCGAGGCCGAGATCCTACGAGTCGACCCTTGGCAGACCCCGGCCGGGATCCGACGCACGTGAAGGGGCCAGGTTCGACGAGTCCAAACCGCGAGTCCGTCGGGAGTCTCCGTGTTCAAGCCGACCCGGAGGCGAAACACGGGAAGGGTCCAGGCTCATCGAGTCCTCAAACCGCTCGCGCTAGCGGCGCCGAACAGTGGAAAAGACGGCGACGACGAGTCGAAAGACCCGCCCGGCGACCGCGTGGGGCACTCCGTCTACCACTGACAGGTCGTGGGGGTCTTCAGAATCGTTTCCTTGGACGAACGTCAATCCATTCATTTCAGAGAGGCTCAAACGTTAACGGGGAAAGGTCAGGAATGCCGAGACCGACGGACAGGGGCCGCCCCCCTACCAGACGTCGGCCGAAAAGGGCAAGGCAGGAAACAAGACACGAGCCAGGACCGCCACAGAATACAAGCTCGAAAAGCGCACCATCGATAGGGTGTCAGACCAAACGATTGGGTTCAATCTAGCAAGACCAACGCGCACCCTGCAAGGACGGGCTAAGAATGTTTCGAGACGTCGGGCGCGGAGGGCGCGCTGGGACGGGACGGGGGTGAAGGGTCACCGCCTACGTCCGCAGACACGACGAAAAGGCGACCCCCTCAATGACAACCCGAACATTAGACAACCAAAATTAATAAATAGATAAAAAGGAAGGACAATACAACGGGAGACACAAAGGTTCCGAGCGGTGTCTGAGCCGTCCCTCTCACAAAGGACCACAAACCTTTGGAGAGAAGAATTTTAAGGGAAGGGCCCTGCCCGAAGGGAAGGGCCCTGCCTCGAGGGAGGGGTGGAGGAAACAGAGGAAAAAGCAGAAAATATAAAAAAGGATGGACAAAAACTTCTGTTACTAGACGAAAAGACCAACGGACTACAGGAGACGGTCGGATGTCTTCAACAAAACACTTCAAACGAGTCGCAACTTTACAAGAAAACTCCTTAAACACTCCCTCTTTCACCAGAAGGGCAGGATAAGGAGGCGGTAGAAAGGGTCAAAAAAAAAAAAAAAAATTAAAATATTTCTTAGGTACATTTTTAAGCCACTGACGTAAAATATAATATAAAATCGAAAGTTTTTACTAAAAACTATAGACGGACTCCTCCGTATCTGATCATACTAAGAATTTATGTACAATATAATCGTACAAATCTAATCGTACAAATCTAATCGTACAATCTAATTTCGTCAAACTAAGTTTCATAAAAAGACTTTTTTTCATTCTGTAACACTCATAAGGAAAGTAAAGTGATCATCCTTTTTTTTTTTGTTGTGAAACTTACTCTCATTTTTTTTGACCGGACAGTGTGTCTTTGAATTATAGTTTACAGGACAAAACAGGGAAGAATACCTAAGTCCACGAAACGATCTCCTTTAACCTGAATAACAACTATACTATAATTCAATCATAATATAAAGTATTCTGACTCTAAGGGATGGAGACAAAGACCGTAGTATTGATAATTTTAATCCGAGTATGAAGTCGGAAAGGAACCGTGAGGAGTGTAAAACTCTAAATGACAAGTCCGAAACGTAAGTTTAATAGAAGAAAGAATAGGACCGGAGTTATTATGAAGATTTAATCTAGTAGTATCTCAATTTGTAGAAAGATGGTAATTAAGTAAGTTTTATGTGTGTGTGTGTGTGTGTGTGTAGAATAATACCTTTTATCACTTGACCTTGAAGACAGAATCTTGTTTGATAAAAAAAATTAACTCAATATTTAGTTGTATATATTAACTAATATAGGTAAACTAATATAAGTAAAGTCTACATGTTGTATTACTAAACTGTCAACATATGTAACGTTTTACTGACGATATAATTAAGATTGGTTATAAATAGTGTTATGTATCAGTGTTTGTACAAAATGAACACTACTCTTGAGAGTTCTAGGTGGGAGAGTCGTTTATATTTGATATTATAATATTTGATATCACTGGTGCGACACGTAATCAGTACTAGATCAAAAAGTGTATAATCAGTACTAGATCAAAAACTACATACAGAAGATAAACCAATTTATATTTCCTCAAAACATGGTATGAAAACAATAAAATTTGAATTTTTATTTAACTTCGACCTTTGAGTTTGGTATAATCCCATGATCCTAATATATTTTTGTCAAACATAATTATATCGGTTAAAGTCGACTTTATCAGAAGTAAAGTAGAAATGATATTACAAGCATACTTGTAGTACGGACGAATACTCGTTGTGTACAAAGAGAAGAGTCTTCACACCTTCCACTTCTCATGTCGTTTAATGAAAGTGGAAATGTAGACGACGAGACTTAGTAAAGTCTCAGTTTTCTCTTCTTTGTACAAGTGAAAATTCGAAGAGGGTAATACACAGAAGTGGTGTGTGTATGTGTGTGTGTGTGTGGGGAGACTTCTACTGTGGTAATTCGTCTCATTTATCTTCGACACTAAAGTTTAGTCTTTTCTGAACCGGTGTAGGATTAAACGTTACCCGTTGGTCCCGTTTTTACTTTTATTCATTTAGAGTATTACTACTATTTTAACAAGAGACCTTAGACTCTAACCACCTAGGGTATTTCTTTTTCCTTGAGGGGGTTATACCGACCGTAATTGGACAGGAAATGAGGACGTCAGTAAATTGAACGGAACTCTCGACCCTCACGTAGTGAAAATCCGACAGAACCCCTTCTTTGCAGATGAGATCCACTTACGGGACGAAACTTACCGTCCTCATTATTGGATGGACGGAGACACGATCTGGATCGTACATAGAGTCTGTTTTAATGTTAAGTGATTAGTAAACACCTTAACCTAAGTATATTTGGTCGTAAAAGATTTACACCTACCCTAGAAACACTTTTAATAAGGTCACCGAAACTCATATTTTTAAGAGTCCCATATACGGTTCATCACCTCAACCACCTAGTATACCATCTAAATCAGGATCAAGACACTTGGATCTCGGACGAATCTTTTCCGTCTCCTTCGTCTCTAGTTGAACGTTGTAGACGACCTAGTAGCTTTTTCGTTCTTAAGGTCTTTTGTAAATGAAGACGAAATAACTGATACGGTTTGGGAAACTGACACACCTAGTGTTGTTTGACACCTTTTAAGAATTTCTCAACTCTTATGATCAGGTGGAATTGGACGGAAGACTCTTTAGACATTCGTCCCGTTCTTCGTTGTTAAACTTATCCTGTCCCTTCTTGTTTGACCAAGGTTTAACCCTTTCCTCCTGTAGTTTCGACATATGACAGTGGGACGAATAAATTGAATACACGTCTCATGTAGTACACTTTACGGTCCGACCTACTTCGTGTTCGACGTTAGTTTTAACGGTCCTCTTTATAGTTATTGGAGTCTATACGTCTACTATAGTGGGAATACCGTCTTTCGTTTCTCCTTTCCTTGACTTCTTGGAGTACTACTTTCACTTTCTCCCTCACTTTTTCAACCGAATTTTGAGTTGTAAATTTTTTGACTCTAGTACAGTGGACCAGGGTAGTGAAGTACCGTTTTTCTACCCTTTGTTACCTTGTCAATATCTGAAAGAAAGGAACCCGAGGTTTTAGTGACGTCTATCACTGACGTCAGTACTTTAATTTTCTGTGATCGAGTAACCTTCTTTTGGATACTAGTTGGATCTATCGTATAATTTTTCATCTCTTTAGTGAAACGGTTGTTCTCAGTCAAATCAGTTTCGATACCAAAAAGGTCATCAGTACATACCTACACTCTCAACCTGATGTTTCTTTTCACTCGTGGCTTCTTAACTACGAAATCTTGACACCACAACCTCTTCTGAGAAGTCTCAAAAACCTGACATTCCTCTAGTTTGGTCAGGTAGGATTTCCTTTAGTCAGGACTTATAATCAACCTTCCTGACTACGACTTCGACTTTGAGGTTATGAAACAGGTGAACTACACTTCTTGACTGAGTAAACTTTTCTGGGACTACGACCGTTTCTAACTTCCGTCCTCCTCTTCCCCTGCTGTCTCCTACTCTACCAACCTACCGTAGTGACTGAGTTACCTGTCCTCAAACTCGTACGAGACCCTCAACCACTACCTGTTCCTCCGGACCGCACGACGTCAGGTACTCCAGCGTTTCTCATCCTGTGTCGACTAGTTGACGTGACTGACTTGACTCTCGGACAATGAAAGCGGAAAATGTCTCACTTAATTCAGTCTTTAACTTTGTTAATAACGTGTAATTGGTATACATACCTTAGATCTTTTTATTATAGTCGCTTGTAAAACATCCCTTCCTTACCTCTGTGTCTACATCTCTTATCAGAACACCCGTGTCACCCCCTCCCTCACTCATCCTACTTACCTTTTTCATTGTAGTCGTATATATGTGATAACACACATTTTACTTATCAACTACTTTTCAACGATATATTACGTCCCTCGGGTCCGACCACGAGGCACAACTGTATCTCCTCGTCCCACCCCGTACCCTCCTCCGAGTCCTCTCCCCACCCCATATACATATTAATACCAACTAAAAACAACAACATACCACCTTTGGTTGTATTGTAACATTTTTAATTTTTTTTTTTCACTCCAAAGTATTTGCTAAAGAGTATTTTTCAGGAGATCCATTTTTTTTGGAGATCCATATTTTGTATTTGAGTCGTATCCAATGATCAAACTGGATTGTTATTTCAAGATGACCATTTGACATTTAAAGAGGTTTCGTCCCTTTATACAGAAGAACTGTTACATTAAGATTTTTATAACAACTATCCATCAAAACACCGAAACTAAAATCATGTCAAATATATGTCTGTCCTCACTATTCTGTTACGTTCTCTTCTCTCTCTCTTGGTAATGACCCAGTAGACCACAAATTTGTTTACTTATTACCGAATTTTTAATATAAATCCTAAAAGAAGGTACAACAAAACATTATTTTACTGTAATAAAATCAATAAAAACATTAAAAACACCGTCGTAGATTTCGAACACGAATTATAATATATTACTAGTTTTTCACTAAGATTTTCTTGAGAACCTGAAGTTTCTCTAGAATCCCTGATAATTAAACCTTAGAGGAGTAGAATGAAAACTAAAATAACATCATAGAACTCCTTACTTCGTATATGACAACGTTTTATGGAGATGTATTCACTCAACGGGGGGCATAAGAAAAATCGTAATAAAGAAGACAAGGTGATACATAGAATGTTCTTTTTTTTTTAATATTGTTTTAGAACATCTTGTAATAAATTTTTTTTATAAATGAGGAGAAGTGCTACGGGTTCTTACGAGTTTGATGGTGTGTTAACGTGAATAGAGTGTACGATCATTTCATTACGAGTTTTAAGAGGTTCGGTCCGAAGTCGTTATGTACTTGACACTTGAAGGTCTACACGTTCGACCAAAATCTTTTCCGTCTCCTTGGTCTCTAGTTTAACGGTTGTAGGCGACCTAGTACCTTTTTCGTTCTCTTAAGGTCTTTTTGTAGATAAAGACGAAATAACTGATACGGTTTTGGAAACTGACATACCTAGTGTTATTTGACACCTTTTAAGACTTTCTCTACCCTTATGGTCTAGTGGACTGGACGGAAAACTCTTTGGACATACGTCCAGTCCTTCGTTGTCAATCTTGACCCGTACCTTGTTGTCTGACCAAGGTTTATCCTTTTCCTCATGCAGTTCCGACATTAACAGTAGGACTAATAAATTGAATATACGTCTCATGTAGTACTCTTTGCGACCCGACCTTCTTCGTGTTCGACTTTAGTACTAACGACCCTCTTTATAGTTATTGGAGTCTATACGTCTACTGTGGTGGGAATACCGTGTTTCACTTCTCCTTGATTTTTCGGAAAACTACTTTCACTTTCACCTGTCACTTTTTCAACCGAATTTCAAGTTGTAAGTCTTTTACTTATAGTACCGTAGACCAGGGTAGTGAAGTACCCTTTATCTACCCCTTTGTCACCTTTGTCACAGTCTGAAATAGAAAAACCCAAGGTTTAGTGACGTCTACCACTGACGCCGGTACTTTAATTTTCTGCGAATGAAGAACCTTCTTTTCAATACTGGTTGGATCTATCGTATAACTTTTCGTCTCTGTAATGAAACGGTTGTTTCCAGGCAGATCAGTTTCGATACCAACCCTTTTCCGATACCACCAGTATATACCTACGCTCTCAACCAGACACTTCTTTCGACTCGTAACTTCTTGACTACGAAAACTTGACACCACAACCTCTTCTGAGAACTCTCAGGGCGTCTGACGTTCCTCTAGGTTGGTCAGGTAAGATTTCCTCTAGTCGGGACGAAAAAGAAACCTTCCTTACTACGATTTCGACTTTGAAGTCATGAAACCGGTGGGGTACTCTTCTCAACTGAGTAACCTTTTCTGAGATACGACCCTCTCTAACCCCCGTCCTCCTTTTCCCCTACTGTCTCCTACTCTACCAACCTACCGTAGTGACTGACCTACCTGCACTTAGACTCACGTGAGGCCCTCAACCACTACCTGTCCCTCCGGACCGCACGACGCTAAGTGCCGTAGTGTTTCTAAGCCTGTGCTGACTCCCTGACTTGACTTGACTTAACTTATATAAAATAACAAGGATTCAAATAATTATATTTAATTGACTTAATCAATATAAAATTATGTTAAAAATTTATCAAATTAACATATGGTTCTTCAGTAATCAATCAATCAATTCAGTGAGTCAGAACAGGTTGAAAAACGCTGGGGTACCTGACATCAGGTGTTCCGAGGAGGTAGGTACCCGAAGAGGTCCGTTCTTATAACCTCACCCAACGGTAAAGGAAGAGGTCCCTTCTTCAGTAATTTATAAAAGTTTATATTCGTATTTTTAATGAATTTGTGTATTATTTTAAAAACTCACGACCAAAGGGTTTCATAATCGTTTTACTGGACAAATATGTTGTTTCGACTAAAATAAGGATGTAGTATTTACACACAAAAGGTACCATTATCTCTAAATTCTTAGGGTCCTTGACCCCTAGGACCACCCGACGGCAGATACCCCAGTGTGTCTCAGTCTGTGGTGACTTCGCTGAATCGTCGTCGTCTCATCTCTTCAATTTCAACTTTATAATAACCCTAAAAGGATAAAACCAATTAAAAATATATACTACCCATAGAACCGTAAAACGATTTCTTTAGTTTTCGCCAGTAGATTAAAAAATTATTTGTAAATTATTGGAATTTGTTACGACCAACATATGTGTCTTACGAAACTCGGCAAGAGTCCACTTCTAGACAGAAGTAATTTTCTCGTCTTAAATATTCTGTAATCAACATGAACACATCAATAGAATGTCTCAATAGACTCTCAGAGTCGAAAGACTCTTTTTTATATTATAGAACGAAGAGTATCGAGGTCGTAAAAGGTCAGAACCTGTGTGACATACGAATTATTTATGTTATTATTATGTCATTATCGAAGGTGGTCTACCGTAACAGACACGAAGTACAGTAAACGAACAAACGTCGGTGTCTGTTAACTCTGGTTATTCAGAGTATTAAGATAAACAAATTGTAGTAAAAGCTAGTTTGTAAAAGATATAAGTAATATAACGTACCCTACATAATAAGTCTACTAGCAAGCCCTTATTAAACTTAATTCCTGTTTTCAAAAATTTTACTTAATAATTCGTAAAAAAACCATAAACATAGTATATAGACGGTAAATATTAAGTTTCTACAATTCTCTACGTTTAAACCTAGAGGAACACGAGAAGAAAACCCTTACTATTAAATAGGACCCATTTAAATAGATAAGACATGATAAATAGATTCTTTCAGTACCCTAATATCGGAAGATCCTTTCTAATAACCGGTATATTTAAAAGTTTAGAAACCGAGACCTTAACAGGTGAGTTTTTAACCACATTCAGTTTTGATTTTGTTTTTAAAGTACGACGAAAATTAAGTTATCATGAATTTACGAATAGATGTAGATCGATTCCGTTTAATCAAGGGAGTTAGGTACGTACACAATTTTCCAATAAAATATTTTTCACATACTGAAAGTATCTATATCTTTTGTTTACACATGTTATAAAAATAAATTGAGTGACTAATTATCCCTTGATCAATCTTCAATATGACAAAGTTTCTTCTTAAGTTAGTCCCTATGTCTGCACTTAAATGTTTATCTACACATCGATCAAATAAGGTACCATCTCTCCTATTAATTAACAGAGAGATAGAATGTTTTCGATAAACGTACAGATACTTGTTCTCAGTAAACGTAACGACAGTCAATAGATTTTGAACGTCTCAACATTTATCGAGTTTCCGCTACCTTTCAAGTCTTAGGAGGATCTTATTTTATTGGGACTTTCCACACAAACCTGGGACGGTGTAAAAAGTGAATTCTGTAGGTGACATAAATTTTCAATAAACGTAAAACAAGGATGTGAAAGGAGGATGAGTGAACCGTTAGAATTTTTAGATTTGCACTCTAAGAACTGACGTTTCTTCAGACGTACCAATCTAAACCGGATTGACAAATATATCCACGTCGTACCTACAATTAAAAGGTCTCTGGAACTTAAATGAACACTATGATCTACACACGTTATGGCTCGTTAGCAATTCTGGTGTTTAACTTAAAGACAGACTTTAAAAATTTATGTAAAACCTAACCTGAATATTTTTGAAAATGACAAACAATAGCGTTATTATCCTGTGGGTTCAGGTTCTCTCAAAGAGATTCTCTAAAGTGGAGAGAAAGGGTCGGACCGTACTTCTTTGCAAGGAGTGGGGACTATTTGAAACCTTTGGTTCATAATCCGATCAAAAGAACCTTATCGAAACACTCTTAACCAAACTATTCATATCGGTGGTAAACAAAGAATTTATTCTTTGGAATAATATGATGTGTGTACTGCGAAGTTACTCTGAAGACAATATATTAACTAAACGACTTGATTTAGGACCAATCTTTCTCCCGTCCAAAAATGACTGGATTCGTTTATTTATATAACGACACTTTTTAATTCTTTGTCTTTCTAATATTTAAGACTTTCAAGTCACTCTTAGTCTACAGTAAAAATTTCAAAGTTTTCATATGAGATGACATTTTCATATCTAATACTATAACCATACCTAATCTAACAAGTCTTTTGTCTGAAAGAAGACATCGGTCTCCCAACTCGTAATTTATTCTTTGTTTAACAACAACAAGTCAACGATTCAGTACAGGCTGAGACGTTAGGATACTTGAAATCGTACGGTCCAAGGGGACAGGAAGTGATAGAGGACCTCAAACGAGTCTAAGGACAGGTAACCCAGTCACTTAGGTAGATTGGTAGAGTAAGAGACAACGAGGTTAGAGGAAAACGGAAGTTAGAAAGGTTTGTAGTCCCAGAAAAGGTAACTCATAAGTTCCAATTAAAGGAAATCCTACCTGACCAACTTAGAGGAACGTCGGGTTGCGTGAGAGTTCTCAGAAGACAACACGGACTGAGAAACGTTGGGTACCTCCATCGGACGATCTGAGGAGACAAGTACTTTAAGAGGTCCGTTCTTATGACCTCACCCAACGATAAAGGATAAGATGTATTGTTTTCTTCACAAGATTTTTAAGACTGTACCAGGTGACTATTCTGGACTTTAAACAGATTCACTACGGATAAATCTTTGGAAAGGTTTATGAATTTCACAGTTTACCAAAAAGATCCGAGCTCCACAATATTTGGTTCAGATCATTTTAAGTGAAAGGTTCAAAACGGGAAGGAATACGAACAAATATAAGACCCTAAACTGTGAAAGGAAATTCTGTTCAGAGTCCCGAAGTCCTACAGTTTCGATTAATGTAACGATATTTACATAAGTAGAAAGATATAAATTACTTAGTTATCTACTATGCATAGAGTTACTAAAAAGTCAAAGTCACATATCATAGACTTAGTAATGTGGGTGTCCCTGTTTTTCGAGAAATCCTATGGGCGATTCAGGGTGGTCACCCTTCCTCATAGTACAGTTTCTTTATTAGTTGTGTGTGTGTTGTGTGTGTGTCTCGGTTGTTGATGATGAAATCCTGTTTTGGTTCAAAAAGGAACTTTTTGTTTTCGTGTCTGTTTTAATATAAAGAAACGAGGATCCGATAACGAGGTTCCCACCAGACTTGAAGAGTATACTCAATATCGAGAATTGGTTTTATCGAAGACAAAGTACCTTCAGACCTTACACCTATTAACTCTTAAAAAAAACAGTAAATGTTTGTAAACTTGTCTGATCGTTTCGTGTGCTGATGTGTATTAAGACGAAGAATCTCATGTGCATAGGACAAAAAAAAATGAAAAATACTTCACCGATCTTAATTGTAAAGGTAATTGTACTGGCTTTCTATATCGGACGACATCATTTATATTACTCGTGTTCATCTATTGTTTCGTTAATGTTCTTACTACAGATCGATGAGTGATCTTTTAACCTCCTGTTTTCTGTTACCTTACACCATCTATCTGTCTATCCTAATTACCAAAGTCTGACACTGGAAACGACATTCTCTTTCTTTGTCCTTCTTGATTCCCTTCTGTCGACGTCTCTCTCCATCATCGTTACTATTATTCATTATCACCATTGTACACTGTAAACTCGACGCTAGACTTTTCACTCGTACGCGGCATGTGTCCAACGTTCCTCTTTCTTATAGGGTCCGTCTTCTTTAACGTCAGTCAGTAATGTCTTTTCTGAACTTCTGAAACCTTCTGATCTATACACTACAATCTACTCCAATCTCTTTCTGGGTCTTCAAGTTAAAACCCCCAAAACTTACAGACCTCAACTCTAGTCCACTAAGAGATGAACGATTCTCTTTCACAACTATCAAATAACTAACAACTATAAGATCGGTCTCCTATTACCAACTAAACTGAAGGAAAAAATTAAAAATAAAAAAATCAACTGTAAACTGTCTCTCGAAGTATAAAACAACCTCATATCAACGAAATGTTATAAAACAAAGACAACATGTCGTCACTTAGTCGATATACATATGTATATACGGGAGGGAGAACCTGGAGGGTAGGAGAGGGAAGTAGGGTGAGTAGATCCACTAGTGTCTCATGACTGGACGTGAGAGACGCCAAAGGGTGACCGAGAGACAAAATATGTACCATCACATATACATAGTTAGTCTGAAGGAAAGATTCTCTAATAAACTGTGGTACTTCTATCACCTGATCTCTCGGTTATAATCAGTTTTGTTCCTATCGTCGACACTCTAAGTGTCATTATATTGCTCCTTATCTACTTCTGAACCTAGGTCCCATCACCTCTTATGTACATTAAAAGAGACAAAGAAATCAATATTAAATTTTGGTATAAGAATTAAAGAGTTAGGTAATCTTCACTAGGACAATTGTTTTGTCGTAAAAGATTTTACAAACAATCAGACATAGAGAAAATTACTTAAAGTACATAAATAAGTACAGATATTGATTTGCACGGTACGATTCATACACAAATAATCTTTTTTTAATTTTTGTTTGTAATATTTGATACAAACTTTAATTGTGTTTAGTCAGTTGAAAACGAGGACAGGGTTTATAATTTATACTGGTAATAGACACTCAACTATTCAAAGTTGTAGACCTTCCAATTACTATTTAATTCAGTCCAGATAAGAATTAAGAGTACCGTTTACCTCTTAAAAAGTGTCTACCTAATTTCATCTGAAGCGACTCTTCGTCCTTTTATCCAAGTACGGAGATAATTCAGAACACATCTGTCTTGGAAGTTCTTAGCAAAATCCAGGTGGAGAATGTTGTCCGTCATCTTAACGTTCGTTTTTGTCTGTCAATACCAATGATTTCACCTTTCTACCAGCACCACCCCCCCATCTATTCAAGTCTACGACCCTTATTATATATTTGTGACGATATATATTTTACATAGTAGTTGTTCCTGGTATCGTGTTCCTTGATATAAATCATGAGATATACTGGATATACCTTTTTCTTAGACCTTTTCTTATCTCCGTACACACACGTATTGACTTAGTGAAACTTTGACTATGTTGTAATATACATGGACTTTGATTGTTGTTATATTTATGGACTTTGTTATATATGATGTCATATAAATGGACTTTGATTATGTTGTAACATTGAGTCGATATGTGGTTGTATGTTGATATATGGTTGTATGTTGTACAATGTTATGTTGTAACATTTATTTGATATACGGTTGTATTTTCAATTTTTCTATTTTTCACGAGGTTTCGAGGTGAGAGAAAGTAACATTTTAATATCAAAGTTGAGATTATAATTACTGTCAACAATAATTCGTTTCTACTCAAACAATCCCTTATCGTCTCCTTAAGGTTTGGTACCGTGTAGTGTACATTCAAGTTCCTCCCATTTCCCTCCGATCAAAAGTAATCCAGGAGTCTCCTTCAACAATACTTGCTTTCAAGAAACCCCCTCCTTCTTCTGTCCCAACATCGTCAAAGTGTAACCAACATTCACTACTTTCAAACGAGAGAGACTCGTCACTCCTCCAGAGAGAAGCCCACTGACCCATTCGACTCTGGTCCTCATGGACGCCCTTTTGACAAAAAGGGTCGAAGTACAATTTGGTTTAAAAGTAATAGGTAAAAGTGTCAAGATTTTGAGAGTAACGCGGGACCTTCTACCCTCAAAGACTACCTATTAACCAGTTTCCCACTGGTTAATTTTAACAAAAAGTAGTAAAAACACACACTATATCTAAGACTTATAGTAGGTAAAACTTACTGGGTCTTTTTACTCTTCAGACAAAGTTTAAGTATTTAACAGTCGACGTACAATATCAAGAATTTCATAGAATAAAACCTTTATTTTCTTCACCGTCCACCCGTAAAGTAACAAAGGTAATACATCTTCAGGTACTGAAATTACACATTCTAAACACTATAGACATGAAAATTGTGACTTTTGAGACAAATGTCCTTGTCTTAAACTGAAGACACACTTGCTCTCGTCCCTAAATGTATAAACACTAAACGTCAAAACTATTAAAGGTCGTGTAGTGAGAAAGGTAAACACACACATAAACACATACCTACTCACACGAAACAATGACATAAGAGGATATAGGGGAGTTACACAAGAAAAATTACCGTAGTAAATGAAGTATAAAATATGACTTTTACTTACGGGTAATCTAGAGTACCCAAATACACGTTTAATAAAAGAAAAAACAAGAAAAATTTAAGAAAAGTCGTTACGTCTATTTACAAACTTACTGTAAAGTCCTTTTTTCGTTTATTTTATATCTAATAATAATTATATCAAACGTAATTGACTGTCTTTTTTATATCAATACGTCATCTTTTAAGAACTTCCTTTGTCACCTAATGAACGTTTCAAATACCCGTACTTACGTAAGTAAAAGGGTACTCTACAAAAAATAACTTTTACTTTATGATTAGTGAAAATCGAATTATAAAATAATTTTATCAATAAAAATTCATTCTTCACTATTTTAAATTTTTAATTTCAAAGATGTACTTTATAATAGTAAAAAAAAGATAAAAGGGAAACAAAAAAACTTTAACACGTCAAATAATGTTATTCGAACACGATCAGTCCATTAGTTTTACTGTTTGTTATGTAAACATAAGTAAGACCTGTTCCTTTTAGTATTAATAATCAACACACACGATAAAGACATCAATATATTAAAAGTTTTAAAGCACATACATATTATTAGGAAGTATATCTGTCCGTTGTTTAGTAACGTCTTTATACTGAACAGTGGTCATGAGTTTCAATTTTTTATACTACTGAGAACTTGTCAACGAAAATTTCAAATAAGGGTATTTTTATTTACAGTCAAAACAAGTGTAAACATACCTGGACCGATAATAGAAAATTTAAACTTATATTTATAAACTCACACTGGATATATTGTACTTTGTAATTTAAGTAAATTTCTAGTCAATTAGTTCGTTATCACTTTCAGTGAGTCAGTACAGACTGAGAAACGCTGGGACACCTGATATGTCAGGTACCTTAAGAGGTCCGGTCTTATGACCTCCCCCATCGGAAAGGGAAGAGGTCTCCTAGAAAGGTTGGGTTCCTAGCTTGGGTCCAGAGGTAGTAACGTCCGTCTAAGAAATGGTCGACTCGGTGTTCCCTTCGGGTTCTTATAACCTCACCCATCGGATACAGAAGAGGTCGTCTAGAAGGGACTGAGTTCTTAGCTTGGTCCCAGAGGACGTAAAGTCCTCCTAAGAAATGGTTGACTCGATAGTCCTTTGTTAATTCGTTATCGGGACGAACAAAATAATAAATCTATTTTATAGGTAATTTTAAGTTCTTTATAAAATAAATTTTTATTATTACAATACGTCTAAGTCCTTATGGTATGAAAATCTGTGCCGTTAAGTTTGATCGTAAGATCTATCTCTCTATTATGTGTTACACAGTATTTAATAGAGAAAAAAGACTCTAGAAAGTCATTGATTCGTATTAGGATAGTCCGTATAATGAATCCGTATTTAAAAGACTCTTTTTTTTTGAACATTCCAATAGTAAACTCGTCCTGTTTGTCTAAACTCATTAAATGTCGTGGTAATTAAACTGTATTTAATATGTCACCCCAACTTCTCAAAGTAAAATACTTAACTGAAGTTGTCGTTCTTGGTGTGGTTAACTTGAAAAACGAAATATTTCGATTTAATACCGAAGAACAGTTATGAAGTCGTAAGGTATGGTTCTTCTTTTACACCATACGGTGGTGACGAAAACATAGACTACTAGAAAGTTACAACGACTCTTAACCTTTAATAGGGAATACTACCTACTTTAACGTTTCAAATCTATACTCGTGTATATCATGACTTGACGTAAAATTAATATGTTGAATCGATATTCCAAGACTGGACAAGGGATATGGACGATCAGGAACAAAGGGTGGTCGAACCTTGGAAAACTAAACACGGGAGACTTTATCCGTATTACTCGGGGAACATATGTAGACTCGAGTCACCTTTCTGTGCACCTACCGCAGACATTGGGACATAACGTCCTGACTCCGAAGGGAGACAACATAAAAAGATCCCGTTGAACTTGAGGTATCTGAGTCAAGACTATTGACCCTAAGACAGAACAAAGAAAAAAAAATTAAATTTAAAATAAAAAATTGAAATGTTACGACATAACCAAAACGGTATGTAACTGTACTTAGGTGGTGTCCACATGTACTCAAGGGTTGGGACTTGGGGGGAGGGTGGTGGGAGGGGTATATTAAAGAGACCCAGTAGGGTCACGTGGTCGGGGTTCGTAGGACATAGGACATAACTTGGATCTGATCGTTAAACAAAGAATGTACTATCATATGTACAAAGTTGCGGTAAGAGGGTTTAGTAGGGTGGGAAAGGGAGAGGGTGTCTCAGGTTTTCAGACAGGTAATGTAGACACAGAGAACGACAGGGTGTATGTCCCAATAGTAATGGTAGAAAGATTTAAAGTATATATACACAATCATATGACATAACCACAAAAAGAAAGACCGAATGAAGTGAGACATATTAGCCGAGGTCAAAGTAGGTAGAGTAATCTTGACTAAATTTACATAAGAAAAATTGCCGACTCATTATGAGGTAACACATATACATGGTGTCGAAAGAATAGGTAAGTAGACGACTACCTGTAGATCCAACGAAGGTACAGGACCGATAATATTTGTCACGACGCTACTTGTAACCCCATGTGCACAGAGAAAGTTAAGACCAAAGGGAGCTACACATATGAGTTGTCACCCTAACGACACAGAACAAAGATTCTTACTTATTATTGGAAATGACGACATCACCAAGAATCGAATGAAGTCCCCAAAGAACAAAATCATTGACGTAACTATAGGTGTGTGGTGGGACTGGGGAAGTAAAAATTTAGGATGACGACCCTTTCACCGTTTGTTCCTGGGAGAGAGACTAAAAATTTAGGATGGTGACCGTTTCACCGTCTACTCCTGGTTTTGACTGAAGTCCATAAACTTTTATAAAAGAAAGACACTAAGAGGATTGGAGACTATTTTCAGTTTAAACTTCATTTGTAGACATAAACCACTAGTTAAAAATGTTCCCGTTCGTCCACTACAGTCCAATTTCACTTCAGTTCAAAATAACCTTTACAGAAATTTGGAAGGGTTGATATCCTTTCATGGACATCTGTCCTTTCTAGATCTTAGTATACACTTGTCGATACAACGTCAATACAAGTAATTCATATAGGAATTTCAATACTTTTATATGATGATTTATCGGTAAAATTCTTTTCCATCTGTATTGATTTTAGCTAGTAGTTTTAAAATCAATAATAAATTTAGACCCGACATTAGTCAGCGAGTCAGTACAGGTTGAGACACTAGGGTTCCTGACGTCGGGTGGTCCAAGGAGACAGGAACCCCTAAGAGGTCCGTTCTTAGTGACCTTACCCAACAATAAGGAAAACGGTCTTCTAGAAGAGTTGGTTCCCTAACTTGGACCCAGAGGACGTAACGTCCATTTAAGAAACGGTTGACTCGGTGCTCCCTTCGATTGTATAAATCTTGTTTAATTTTGACACGTTTAACTAAATGTCATATTTCATTCAGGGGCAGGATCAAAACTTGGAGTCATGGGACCAGGAACCACCGAGGGACCACCGAGTCTACCATTTCGCAGACGGACGTTACGCCCTTTGGGTCCAAGCTAGGGGTCCAGCCCTTCCAGGGGACCTCTTCATTTACCGTTGGGGAAGGTCATAAGAACGGACCTTTTAAGGTACCTGCCTCCTCGGACCACCCGATGTCAGGTACCCCAACGTTTCTCAGTCTGTGTTGACTCGTTGAATTGAAAGAAAGTGGGACCAAGAGTTCAAAAGTAGTCTCCGTTGGTATCAAAGTCAAATATATTCGGACGGTAAACAAAGTCACCAACGTACCAAAGGCAATGTACATTTTTTGTGTCGAATAATTTGGTGAGGAGACTACAACCGTAAGTTTAAGAAACATCAGATATAACTATACTTTATGTAGAAACGTTTTATAAAAACAAGATATATAGACATTTTATTTACGAATATATACCGTAATAACCACTTTTCAATGTATGGAAATTTTAAAAATTTACCGAAAGTCACTGGAGTAGGCAATTTCACTATGGAACCATAAATTTACGCAAACAGAAATAATACTCATTCGAATGTTTAGAACATAAAAGAAACCGATTTTTTGTATCAAAGTACTGAAGAGTGAGAAAAATGATGGAAACTCGTTGAAGGTACAAATTTTTTCCCTTTCACTACAATACTTTGACTTCCACTACAAAGTTTTTTTCCTATTTGAGTATCTAATTATATATTCGATTCTTACATTTTTCTTCATAAAATTACTTTTACGGATCTCTCTTTTTTTCTAAACCACAAAATAGACGAGTGAGAACTGTGTTAGATGACAGAAATTAAGTTTTCACCAGTAGATTAATGGTTTAGGTTCCCGAAGAAGAGTTAAAACACTACCACACCCTCATCGATTTACCGTATCGTTAAATTTTTCGTACCTGATGTAAACCTAATACCAGACCGGAGAAGTTATAGAGTATTAACTTGTGCAGTGAATTTGAGAGATAGACATAATAATAGACTTTTTACTTCTATTACTACCATAAATGGTATGTATAAAATACACTATTAAGTTGATTTACTACACAGTTCTTTCGTGAATCAGATCTCCAACTGTAATTCATTGACTACAAAGATAGTTATATTAATAATAACCGTAGAACAGTCGTGTAGTATCCCACGAGAACTGATGTGGAGTACCAGGTTTAAGTAAAAAGGAAACGCAAATATCAACTTCCATGAGCCGAACCGAGAAAGAAGAACTATTGAGAATGTTAAAGAAAGGACTAGGAGAAAGTAGAAAAATTACCTATAAAGATAAAAACTTCCAATAGTATAATCTATCTTCTACTTATAAAGGATCAGTGTAAAGACTGGTACGACAGTGAGACTAATGTTAATTAGTGGTCATTAATTCTTGACTAAACCTTTCATAAAAATTAGAAAAAAAAAAAAACCGGACCTGTACCCCGAACACCCTAGAATCAAGGGACTAGTCCTTACCTTAGGTCAGGAGACCGTCACTTTCACATCTCAAGATTAATGACCTGGTCGTCCCTTAAGGAACTAAAGATTTTGAAAAGATACTCGATAGGTTCTCAATTCCAAGTCCCTATACAACACGTCTTTCTTGAGGTTTTATCTTGACTCTACATCGAAACTTAACACCGTTCATTTTATACATACTTATACAATGTCCGATCAAATGGAGAGATCTTTCGTCGAAAAGGTTTCTTCGACCTTTTCTAGTTCCATGTAGTTGACCTTTAGAGGTTTATACAACATCCTCAGTCTAAAAATGATAATATACCAGTAAACTATCATTAAACTTCTTTAGACGTATGGGTATGAATACATTTAATGAGTAACATTGACACACGAGTACAACTGTCGATAATTTTTCGTTTCTATAGTGAAACGGTTTTTCCAGGTACATTAGTTCCAATACCATAAAGATCATCAGTACATACCTATACTCTCGACCTGACTCATTTGAGGTCCTCTACCTCTACCTGTCCCTCCGTACCGTAGGACGTCAGGTACCACAACGTTTCTCAACCTGTGCCGACTCACTGACTTGACTTGACTTGACTTAACAGGTTCCCTGAGAGTTCTCAGAAGAGGTTGTGTTGTCAAGTTTTCGAATTTAGAGTGTAGGTATGTACTGATGACATTTTTGGTATCAAAACTGATCTGTCTGGAAACAACCGTTTCATTACAGAGACGAAAAATTATTCCCCAAATCCAACCAGTATGGAAAAGAAGGTTCCTCGTTCGGAGAAAATTAAAGTACCGATGTCTATGGTAGGCGTCACTAAACCCTCGGGGGGTTTCATTTCAGACAGTCAAAGGTGACAAAGGGGTATATAAACGGTACTTCATTACCCTGGTCTACGATGTGCTAGAATCAAAAGACTTACAACTTAAAATTCGGTCGAAAAAGTGAGAGGAGAAAGTGAAAGTAGTTCTCCAAGAAATCAAGAAGAAACGAAAGAAGGTATTCCCACCACAGTAGACATATAGACTCTAATAACTATAAAGAGGTCCGTTAGAACTAAGGTCCAACACGAAGTAGATCAGGTCGTAAAGAGTACTACATGAGACGTATCTTCAATTTATTCGTCCCAATGTTACTATCGGACTGCATGAGGAAAGGGCTAAACCTTGGTCAGACAAAAAGGTACAGGTCAAGATTGGTAACGAAGAACTGACCGTATGTCTAAAGAGACCTCCGTGCAGTCCACCAGACCATAAGGGTAGATAAGGTCTTAAAAGGTGTCAAACAACACTAGGTCTGTCAGTTTCGGAAACCGTATCAGTCGTTTCGTCTTCACCTACAAAAAGCCCTTTAGACAACAAAAAAGACACTAGACCGTCCACAACTATTAAACTAGAGACCAAGGAGACGGAAAAGATTTAGATTGAACTGCTAGACCTTCAAGAACCACGTACATGACAACTTCGGTCCGAAAATCTTAAAACTCGAAATGAAACGATCGTACACTCTACTCGCGGTAACACACCATCAACCTCGTAAAAAACCATAATGGAAAGAAACCCTAACCTTACTTTTGACTAGAAAAGGTCAGGATACCGGTGACGACTCAAAAGGTTTAAACGACCGTATAAATCCCGTCGTCAAAGTGTCATAGTAGAAAGTCCTAACTTTATCGAGTTGACCTTAAGGTAGTGGAGGTAATCGAAACAAGGATCACTACGAAGGATTCCGGGTGAACTAAAGTGTAAGGTCCTACAGAGCGAGATCCACTCACTAGTGTGGTAACACTAATAGACATAGTGCTTCTAGAAAAAAAACATATCAAGAAGACACATAATAACGGTGGACAAGGATTATAGAAGACGAGGAGAATCCAGGTATGGTAAAGACAGTAAATACCACGGGTGGAAACGTACTTTACAAGGAAACCATAGAGGTTAAAAGAACTTCTCTAGAGACAGAAAGGGTAAGACGACAAAAGGAGATACATAAACGTAACTAGTGACTCCTTCCGAAAGAATAGAGAGGAACAATAAGAAACCTTGAGACATAAGTTTTCCTATGTAGAAAGGAAAAGAGGAAACGGAAAGTGATAAGAAGAAAAGTATCGACAAACATTCCGGAGGAGTCTGTTAGTACAACGGAAAAACGTAAAGAAAAAGAACACCTACCAGAACTAGTGACGGAGGACATGTCATAGTGCTGGGAGACAGGTGTCAAGAGGTCCGTGAGACAGAGAGTCTAGATTGGTGAACTTAGACAAACAGTGAAGGTGACATATTCCCTAAACTAAATCCAGTATGACACCACAACCTCTTCTGAGAACTCTCAGGGAACTTGACGTTCCTTTAGGTTGGTCAGGTAAGATTTCCTCTAGTCAGGACCTACATGAAACAATCCTGACTACGATTTCGACTTTGAGGTTATGAAACCGGTGGAGTACGCTTCTTAACTGGGTAACCTTTTCTGGGACTACGACCTTCCCTAACCCCCGTCCTCCTCTTCCCCTACTGTCTCTTACTCTACCGACCTACCGTAGTGACTGAGCTACCTGTACTCAAACCCACTTGAGACTCTCAACCACTACCTGTCCCACCGGACCACACGACACTAAGTACCCCAGTGTTTCTCAGTCTGTACTGACTCGATGACTTGACTTAACTTGACTTGACCTACCCGATCACCGAAAGGGACGAAAAAACCTGTCTTTCCTCTAGTTTGGTCACTTAGAATTTCCGTTAGTCGGTACTCATGAGTAACCTTCCTGACTACGACTTCGAAGTTATGAAACCGGTGGACTACACTCCTTGTCTGAAGAACCTTTTCTAAGACTACGTCTCTTTCTAACTTTCGTCTTCCTCTCCTCCTACTGTCTCCTACTCTACCAACTTACCGTAGTAACTAAGTTACCTGTACTTGAACCCGTTTAAGGTCCTTTGTCACTTCCTGTCCTTCCGGATCGTATGACGTCAGGTACCCCAGTATTTCTCAGTCTGTACTGCCGTTGACTTGTTGTTATTAAACTGACCGGTGACAAACCTACTCCTACTTAAATCATTGTCTAAACAATTATATATCTCTTTTATTTTACTATCATTCGTTACTTTATCCTCTGTACTATAAAATTTTAATGTACTTTTAACGTAAGTCCTACGGACAATAGTTGTTTAGACCCGACAACATGATAAAGAGAGATAGTCACACCGTTACTTTGTGCACGTAACAGAGTACCTTGGAAAGAATAAGAACAAAGATGACGACAGGGAAAAATCACATGAGAACTTAATCATAGCTCTTTCTAAGATAATTGTATCTTCCCTTTAATTTAGTAAGTAACCGATGTCACAGAGATTTTACAAGGGTAGTATGAGTTTTGTCTTTAATTTTGACCAAGTCACTACATACTCATAAGTCTACCAGTGTTTAGTGAAAAGGATGACAAGGGGTGAATGACTCGAGGTCAAGAGAAACGGATGAACGAAAAGGATCCTGGCATAGTCCGTTTAATGAAGTCCCGGAAACGTATAAGACAAAGAAAGGACCTTATGAGAAACTTGTCTACGAGTGTGTTGAGTAAAAGGATGAAAGAAGACACTTCAAAAAAGTGACTTCGTAAAAGTGGAAAAGTCATTTCTGAAGGACTAATCAAATGAAGGTAAACCATGGTAAAGTTTGGAGACATGTTGAGGAGGTACCGAGTAAAAGAGTCATCGAATGATGACCAGAAAGGGCAACCATTATGTTCCAGGGTACAAACTTAATTTTGAGACACTTACCATCCATAAGAAAAGATCAAAAAATGACGATATTATACAGTCTTTGAATCATATGATACGACAATTATGATTAACTTTCCCATATACATTTCATCGATTTCTTTACAAATTGAATGTCGTTCATCAATTGTACAAAAAAGAATAATAAAAATCCTATTCTAATTTTTCAACTGTAACTTGTTTGAAACACTAGAATTTAGCTACCAGACTCAGAAATAAAACGTTCATAAGTAACCCTTGGGTAAACTTACGAAATTTGACACGAAAGCTCTCAAAGTAAACCTTTTCTAACTCGAAATCTTAACTCACGTACATGAATCCCTCTTGTGTCACATACCATACCATTTTCCATAATTCTAAGCGTCGAAATTCCATCACCGTTTTCATTTCCTTTATATGGTCCCTACCATAGAAAATCTCCTTCCTAACTACATAAACCCTCATTCCTTTTCTTCATGTGGTAAATCGGTTTCAATAATACTACTATTACTACACTCTGACTTTACCTTTCATATAAATTATGGAACCATTACTTAAATTATATTTTTCTGTAGTTCACCTTACGACCGATTATAAAAATTTTCTCTATCTATTCGTGACCCCTCTGACACCTCTTTAGTCTTGAGAACATATGACAGTCACCCTTACATTTTACCAATACATTTTGACATACCCGTAAAGAGTTTTTTAGTTTTTATCTTGATGGTTGACTAGGTCGTTAGGGTGAAGACTTATATATAGGTTTTCTTAGTCTTAGTGCTAGAGATTTTCAATAGATGTACGAGTCCAAGTAACGTCGTAATAAGAGTTATCAGTTCGATCTCTTTGTCGGGTTTCATGGGCAACTGTTCACCTATTTATTTTCTTTATACGTGTTACCTATACTGAGTCGGAATTTTTTACTTCTTTTAGAATGGTGAACACTGTTGTGTCTCCTACAACAGTAGGAATGCGATTCATTTTCTTCAGTCAATGACTTCCTGTTTATCGTGTACTTAAGTGGATGTACTCAGTAGGTTTTGTCAGTTTGAGTACCTTCGTCTCTTATGATATCACTAACAGTTCCCGAGTCTCGTCCCCTTTACTCTACGACAATAAGTCACCCACAGTTCAAAACTAATACGTTCTACTTGTTCAAGATCTTTAAACGACACGTTGTATCCCGGACATCCATCGTTATATCACTACAGTAAAGTCTCAAATAATTCTCCCCGATTAAAGTACCATTCACAAGACTGGTGTTTTGTGTCTTCGTTGCGTACATATGCCTTACATCTTTCTACTACGTCTACTTAGATAAACATTTCATCTTTATCTCTACGTCCGTTTCTCTTACCTGTACGTCTGGGTCCCGTCCTTCCCTTCCCACCCTGTTTAGCTCTCATCGTAACTGTATATATTTGACGGTACACATTTTGTCTATAATTACCCTTCGACGACACATAGTGTCCCTCGAGTCAAACCACGCAACACTACTGGAACCCACCCCCCTCCCTCCGAGTTCTTCCTCCCCTATATACATATGTACATTAACTAAGTGAAACAACATATCGTCTTTGATTGTGTTGTAACATTTCGTTAATGTGAGGTTATTAATTTTCGTTGTTGTTGTTGTTGTTGTACGACACGTGGAATTTATTTTTGAGTCTTTGTTCTAGTTTTTGGTTTCCTGTTTATCCAAGACCCTCCACAACCTATACAGACGATATAACTAACACCTCTACTATAGTACCCATATACAAAATACAATGTTGAGAAGGTTAACATTTCTAATTTATACACGTCAAGAAAAATATATTTA
Organism: Capra ibex; assembly: GCA_006410555.1. Classification (NCBI taxonomy): domain Eukaryota; kingdom Metazoa; phylum Chordata; class Mammalia; order Artiodactyla; family Bovidae; genus Capra; species Capra ibex. The sequence goes on from SJYO01036187.1 coordinate 10,909,519, forward strand.
GTATGAAGTTATATCGAGAAGATTTTTTACTTACTCGTCTTCTGTATAAAGTCTGTACACGTTCTTCGTGACGTCTCAGTTCTTCTCTCTCACCCTATTTCACTTCACTTCACTTCAGCGAGTCAGCACAGACTGAGAAACGCTGGGGTACCTACCATCGATGGTCCCCTGTTTCAATTGACTCTGAAAAAAAAAAAAAAAATCGTCCCATGTCGTACTCATACAAAAAACTGACACTCCATAATTATCACCTCTCCTACACTATCTTAATCTTCCGTAGGAAAAGGACTTACTTTTTTGGGGTTTTAGGGTAAGTATTATGAAATCATAGTTATCTGTATAACTGAAAGATAACCGAATTTTGTTGTGTCAACTAATGGAATATCAAGACCTCAGTCTGTAGATTCTACCCAATCTTCCGATGTAGAAAATGAATTCCGAGATTCCCTTTTCGAAAGTGAATGGCGATGAAAAATTATTACTATACGTTTATAAAAAGTGGAAGTCATTAAACTTTTATTAGTAATCGAAATTGTTTCATTAGATGGATGAAACAATTACTTTGATAAAATATTTACGATAAATTTAAGTTGATAAGTAATATTATATAATATCTCTCACTAAGAACAACTTTCCTCCCGACGTCTAATTAAAACGAATATACTAAATAAAGAAGTATACATGTTGTCCAAAATACAAATCGTAAAACACAATTATGTTTTGCCCCCGTGTTTTTGACTCATTAAATTCATTGAACTTTAAATCTTCTGAAACGATAAAAATTTTCGTAAAAATTAATGAACCAAAAAAAAAAGAGGTATAATTCTATTTTTCGTGTAACGGTTTGGTCACCTCTTGTGTAATGAAACCGAGTATCGAAAATTTTCATACAGATCAACAAGTGTAGGTACAAACTTCCATCTCTACACAAAAGATTCGAGTAGACTTTTACATAAGACACATTATTAAAGAAACTAAAATTCTCAGATTGTAAAATTTCGATCTTTCTCTTCTCATTTGTTTGTGTATGTAGTTTGCATCTCTGTCCCCTTGTGTCACAATCCTTTAGCTGGTAAATGTACTATGAGAGGATCCAACATTCGTCATAGCACCTATAAAATGTCAAAGAAAATTAAAAGTGTGATTAGGGACTTTATTGAAAAATCTAGAGGGAGGGGTTTTACCCATAAGCTCTTTCAATTATTGGACAAATATTGTATTATGAGATTTACGAGTAAGTTTTGAGTTGTAATACACCGGGAATCGTGTTATAAGATAAAAAATAATCATTTAATTGATGATGTACCTATTAAAATTCGATTACTTTTGTTATTTCTTTCGTTTCACGATCCATATTCATAAGTTTAATATTATTAAGATATTCAAATGGTGTCTCTCTGTTGGTTTAAATTGAAAGCCACACAAAAGTAGGATATAAAAAGGACCCGTATATAACGTGTAAACTCTAATACACAAATAATTTTGAGAATGAAAATTTTTTTAACATACAAAATTTATGAAGACAATAATAATATAAGATTATCATCAACATAAATTATTTATATAAGTTAAATTAGTCCAGTGTACGAGAGAGTATTTCATATTCTTCCATTTTACTATCTTTCCCCGAAGGTGTTACCGAGTCACTCAGGTCTTAGACGGACGTCACGTCCTTTGTGTCCTCTGTGCCCAAGTTAGGGACCAGCCCCTTCTTGAGGATCTCTTCCTTTGCCATTGGGTGAGGTCGTAAGAGCGGACCCTTTAGAGTACCTGACTCCTAGGACCGCCCGATGTCAGGTCTCCCAACATTTCTGAGTCTGTACTGACTCTCTCTCTCTATTTTTACTATCTTTGATATGATATACTTTATTTTAATGTACGTTTAATATGTAATTACAACGATATCGTTGTGAAAATAATTATATTAAAATACTCAACGTACCACAATTTAACTCTGACTCTTACAAAATGAAGAAGGAAGTCTTTATTAGGACTTTTAATAGGAGACCTTTTAAAAGTTTGATTTCCTATGATTATTTGTAAATATTAGAAATCTAATACAACATTATTATTACCGTACACACGAAGTTAAAACTTTGAAGTACAACATGTGTAGTTTTATATTGACGTTTTGGTTATGTTATAACATTTCATTAATTGGAGGTTAATTTTATTTGTTTAAATATAATTTTTTTCTTTCACTTTTACTTTTTTTGTTTTCTTGTTTTGGTATTTTATATGGACGTGTCGAAAAAACGTTATCACTGTAAAGTATACGGTTACGTAAATGTAAAAACGACTAATTTTTATTTTACGACCCGAAAAGTAATAAATAACCGAATAGTACTTTCAGTTTGAATAACCGAAGGACAACTTTACTTATGACAATCTCTCCTTCTAAAATAACGTTATTAAAACAAACTCGGTAAATGGAAAGTCTTTCCGTGTTTAGTTGTAACAACCCCGATTACCAATAACTAAACCTTTATTAAGATTGTTCATACCAAGAAATTTAGGTTCATTTCCAAAACGGTTGAATCGACAACATGTCGCAACGTGTAGCGGACCTGGAGAAAAACATGAAATAGACCAAATGTCAAGTATAAAGGTCATGTTTCCACTTTACAATTTTACAATTAGAAAAAGTATGACACGTGAATACGGAATAATTCATACAACAACGACTAAGTACCATCTCTTCAACGACAATAAACGTTCAATTTCTATGTTTGAAGAAACTAGTTTCATTAAACTGGGAGTGAAAGAGTCGAGATAGATTGTATGACAGTATAAAGAGTTAACAAATTTATTTAACCAATAACCTTTAACTGACTTCTACATTTACGATTTACGATTTAGTGAAGTCAGCACAGGCTGAGAATCGCTGGCGTACTTGACCTCGGGTGGTCGGAGGAGACAGGTACCCTAAGAGGTCCGTTCTTATGACCTCACCCAACGGTAAAGGAGGAGGTAATTTTTCTCTTATCCCCAGCATTTTAATGTCAGGGGTCTATACACGGACAAAATCCGAATAAAACCCTATTATACATAAATAAACGATTGTAGATAATTTAAAAATTCAGTAACAATAACGGAACTATGACAATTAAGTGACTTCAAGTGTTTGAATAGTACGGTAATTCTTAAAGAAGGTAGATTCAAAAATTTAATAAAAGACACACACTTTTGACACGATGTCGTGTAGACTAAGTATATTGAGTATAAGAAAAAGACTGGAAGTTCGATAGTGGAACGACGAGGAATAAAATTTGAAAAAAGAAAAGGTAAGATTCTATGAAAAGAGTTATAAAAGGAGGTACAGGACTATGTCAATACACTTGACAGTCAAGACAAACACAAAGGGAAAGTAGACTAAAAATAAAATAATAACGTTAAGATCAGGGGAACTTCAGGAGGGAAGAGGGTAGGTAGAAGGGGAATTAGTATAGACAAAGAGAGAGACCGAAGAAAAGAGGGTTCTCACGAGAAAATTTCTCAGGCACAGTAGAACGTATGAAACTATGACGACCGTGTCATGACTTTAAATGAAGAATACAATCTTTCTTTGTGGGACAGATTCCTACTGAAAGACTTCGATTGTAGGAACTTCGAAGATCTAAATCAAAAAGAACTAGACACTGTATAATATGTCGAGGAGATAGTAAAAGCGTACCGCTTAGAAATTCGAGATTTTTCTGACCTACGAATGTCTATAAAGGTGGCGTGTACGACATCGACAAGGCAAGAGTATACATATCGTTCTTCCATCAGATAAAACGTCTGAAACATCTCGTTTAAAAGAGAGTCCGTAAAGAATCACCATGTCTCAACCGTACAATAGTATTCGGTAACTTACCAAGGAACTGTTAGACTTAATTTTTATACACACTGAGAGATTTCAGGGATATTATTACATTAAAAATGACTCAATATTAATCGTATATTGTAATATAACTGAAGTCCATATGTTGTCGTATTAAGTGGTCACATTCAGGTCAATTGGGGGTAACGGTATGTATTAACGTAAAAAAAAGGAACACATCTCCTTAAAATTTTACATGAGAGAATCGTTGAAGTCAACACCATTTCTTGGACGAACAGTCAAGTCTCTACATTCTCTACACTCAAACTAAGGACCCAACCCTTCTGGGTGACCTTCTCCTTTACCGTTGGGTGAGGTATTAAGAACGGACCTTTTAGGGTGCCTGTCTCCTCGGACTACACGATATCAGGCCCCCAACGTTTCTCAACCCGTGTCGACTTCACTGAATCGTACATACTTCTATAAGATTTAATATCAGTGGTACGAAACGTGATAAAGGAAGTCTGAATAAATAAAATATTAACCTTTACACATGGAAAACTGAAGGAAGAGAGTGAAGCGGGGGTTAGTAGGTCGGGAGATCTTTAATAGTCGGATAAAAGACATAGATACTCAAACCGAAACAAACAGAAAATGTAAGGTGTAAATTCACTTTAGTGTATACTGTGAACAGAAGGAGACGGAAGTCTCAATAGGTACAACAAAGGTTACTGTTCTAAAATAAGAAAAATACCGACTTATTATAGGGTAACGTACAGACAAAGTACGGAAGAAATAGGTCAGTACATAACTACCTATGAATCCTGTTGTCCCTTTCCTGACACAGAAGTTATACACCCCAACCCTTTTAACCTATCAGTGTATTTTTTCTTTCAGTACGATATGTATTTTTAATTGAGTTTACTTCATTTCTGAACTTACATTCTAGAGATTATTATATTAAGACTGTTATAACTAGGGGATGAGAGGGACTGATATAACAAGTATGTTTTTGAGACGGAGGACAAAATTTTACGAGAAGACGGTTGTAGTCCAACAAAAGATTCGATACTATAGAGACTTACCTATATCTTTCTGATCCTTTACCGTCATGAATACTAGGACTCACTGATCTTTTATTATTGGTAATTATATAAAACACGACCGGAGTTATGAAACCGACACATTGTCGTGTAAGGTCTTATGTAACTTATAGATGTCGTGTTAAATTCTAGTTCAAATTCTGAGTTCGTACAATGTACATACGTTCAACAAAAAGTACCTTTTTCCGTCCTCGACGCATAACATTTTAGACATTATTTGACCTAAATAAATAGACCTAAATATTAGGTTTGTTATGTAAAGTGACATGGATGAATTTTTTACTTTTACGACGTATACCTTACGAATGGTTGATTCTTCGATTTATGTCGTCATAAGTCCTACGTCTAGATATTTTCCTGTCCAACACTCGTTTCGACTTTGATCCAATTGTGTTTGACTGAGGTGTAACAAGTTTTGACCTACTGTCATTATGTTTAATTATTTTAATAAAAATCTCTGTCTACTTTTGACGGTATTATTATTATTATTATTATTTATTTTGGAAATACAGACCGTGTTCACCATCCTCGACATACACGTATACTAAACAAAGAACCAACCTTTTAACTCTCGTTATGTACTTAAGTTTTCAAACTGTTCAAGTAAGTACTTATCCTTTTATAGTTCTGTTATAAAGTAAGAAAAAATTACTAAAATCAAAATTTTACAAAATTCAATACAACATAACCTACGTATTTATATTTCACATTTATTTTGAATTCAACTTTCTTAACGTTATAAAAAGAACAGGTGAATGGTTTGTACATTTCCATAGCATTAAAAAACGTACCATTCTCAGTAACTAGATAGACTACTATCAAGTATTATAAATACCTCCCTTTTAAAATGCGATAATATATTTATCTAAATTTATAAATATTATAAACCAGTTACGAGACAGACTGAAATCCGATTTACTTATTCGTCTCTTGAGTTCAGTTCCGTCACTTAAATCTACGGAATCGTTTTACGACCAGAATGATGTCTTTACACCTTATTAAATAACAAAAACAACTACTGTCACTTAACTTTGTTTGTAAGGGTAACATTTTCCCTTTTTAAGTCGGAAGTCTTTACTTCTCCAGTTGGGGGTATGTTGGCATACTTCGTTGTAAATTGGGCAACACTGATCTAAACCACGAGATACCTGTGGGGTAGGTCCCAGTACTACGGAGTCTAGGGTGGGAAGTCCCTCGACCTTGACTGGTTTCGCACTTCTCAACGAGTAGACTTTTTGGTTATACTACCCGATCACCAGATCTTTTAGAGGAAGAGAGGGAAGGTCTCTCTTCTGTTATCTTTACACGACGAATGGACTCGGCGTCAACTTTTAACCAGTGAAAAGGTTTCGGTCTAATTTTTAGAGATTACTTACAAAGTTTTGTGTTTCATTATGTAACTTTGTCCCATTACGAGATCATAAAATTCAAAAAGAGACTTTCAATCAAAAATGTTTACTACATACCGTTCTTCTAAAAATTATAACTTTCGATAAACGGTTTTTAACGTTTGGATTTCATGTTCGAATTGATTTTTATGAGTTTTACGAGAAATCAAAAACTTACTCAAAGTTCTCAAATTAAGAAAGGACGTAGTGTGAAGGGGTCGTGACCTGAAGTCGAGAATAAAGACTTCTGATCTGAATCTTATACACTATAAATACCACCCTATATTTAGTGAGTATTTAAGATCTTTAGGATGTCCACGAGACCAAAAGTGACACAAAGATTAGTGGCTAGTATAGTCCCTTACAAATATTACCTAAACGTCGCACACGAGACTTACACAGTAAAAAGTACAACTAAGGAGATGTTGTCCACAGTAAAAAGTCACTGTCAATTAAAATACCAAAGACTTCCAAATTTATTAAATTATTATATCCTAGATTAAAAGACCACAGAAAAGACTCTAAGTATTTCGTAGACTCGTTATACTAGAAAGGTCGATATCTAATAAATTATATAAGTTTTACATAGGTAGAGATATGACGGTTAGTGAACAATTGAACTAAGCCTCTTCTCGTTTTCGTGTGTAAGTGAATATAGTGGGACCAGTGTCAATTCCAAACGTGTGTATCAAGATTTGCGACGTGTGTAACAGTATCAATTAAGAGTCTAATGTGGTACCCAATTCATGGTGATACTAAAAGTGACACGTCTAATCTTCCGAGTCTACATTTTTACAATTGATTGAGTGGGGTACGGCGTCTTTAATAGTCCCGATCCTGTATTTAGGACAGTAGACTATTCTACAGTCCCGATGGAACCCTTTACACCTGTCCTTTTACCCACGATCTATCTATTAAGTAACTCATCAGTCTTTCTCTATTTCCCTTTTTACTAAAAATTTTAACCCTTCTTATTCCTTAGTACATCTTTTGTAGGTACTTTTTTTGTGTTTACTCATTGTTTTTATCCTTGACCCTGAAATACCTTAAATTGTGACCCCTGAAATACAATTTGTGACGTAACGGCACTGGTGAAAACTGAGAAAGTGTTCGACATGGAACACGCAAAAAGTCTATTCCTTTGACTTCGAGTCCCTTGAATTTGTTAAACAGACTCCTGAGACTGACATAACTATGATGACGGTCCTAATTTGGATGTATGACACCCTGACTGTATATGTGTGACGATACATATTTTATCTATCGATATTCTTGGGTACCACATCGTGTCCTTTGAGATGAGTCATAAGACATTACTGGATATACCCTTATCTTACGAAATGTTTCACCTATATATACATATATATACATATGTATATTTACGAAATTTCTCACCTATATATACTTATATACATATTATACACATTGACTAAGTGAAAAGACAGTTAGTCTTTGATTGTGTCGTAACATTTAGTTGATAAAGTTTATTTTTCATTAATGTTTTGGGATGTATAACATAATCGTTGATATACAGATATTTTTCAAGAGTTTTAATACGTAAAAAATTTTCTCACATTATCAATAACAAACATTTAAACTCATTGTATAGAACATCAACTAAGAATGAAAAATTTTTAAAGTGATGAAACCTGAGTCTTAACCACTAATTCTACCATCATGAAAGAAAAGGACTTTAATTAAATTAAGACACACACAAAATTCTAAGTCAAATTAATGGTAACACACCTTAAAACCTAATTAGACTATGAAATACGAGTCTTTACTGTAGATTTACAATCGAGTTCAAAATCTTTGTTGAAAAATTTTAACAATTTAGAAAACAGAAAATTTCTTAGTTATAAAAAAGGACTTACTGAAATCGTAAACGGAATATTACCTTAAGATATAAAATAATATAAATTCGTTCGATCTTTGTAGAGAGTAAAACTAATAATCTTTTGACTTGAAAAAATACTAATATTTAGAACGTCATGATTCTACGATTTCTACTGTAATGAATTTTTTACAAGATGTATAAATGTAGTCGTGGAATCTAAAATGAGAGATATTGTGAAATGTACCAAGTTTGGATTTTCACTTCTATGGTAACTTATTTATTCTTCGATTTGTAAATCCACCGAATAAAGAGGTTAATACTTTAGATTTAAAAAGACGTAATAAAAACTGTATTTTGGTTTTGTTCCTCTGTCTAATCTGTATATAAGACTTTTAAACAAGAGGTTTAAGAGTGTTTTGTGTATGTGTGTGTTTGAAAACAAAACCCAGAAGTATACAAATAATTTAGTATTTCCGTTCCTGTATTTTTGAATGTTTTAAAATCTATTTACGAGAGTATTCGTTAAATATAAAAAATTTTCCGTCATTACATGTATAAGACTAAATTTACTTCTTGTTCAACAAAAACGACAATTGTGTACTTCTGTATTATTTTTACACACATAAAATTTTTTACAGAATCTTGGTAATATAATAATAAGTTTTCAAAATACACTGATAAGATTCTTTATAACGGAAATTATCAAATCACATGTTTTACTATTGGTTTAATGTGTCATTCTTTTAAGAACAACTTCGGTAAAAATTTTTATCATGAGTACAAATTTTTCATAAAAGTACTGTGAATGGTAGCTTCACTATCAACAAGTCAGGGCAGACTGAGAAACGCTGGGGTACCTGAGATGTCACGTACCTCTTAAGAGGTCCGGTCTTATGACCTCAACCATCGGATAGGGAAGAAGTCACCCAGAAGGTTGGGTCCTTCGTTTGGTCCCAGAAGACGTGACGTCCACCTAAGTAATGGTTGACTCGATAGTCCCTTCGGGGGTGAATGGTACTGAAAGGTAAGAAAGATTATAAAAGGTCTATATTATAAATTTATTTACAATAAATTTAACGGTTATAAGTGTATTTATTGTTTGTTACATAATTCCATTTTAATATCTGGTGATATTTATTCACATATACATATACCTTTCGGAGAAATAGGTGGGAATAATACACCGAGTCAACCATTTCTTAGGCGGACGTTATATCCTCTGGACCCAAGCTTGGGACCCAACCCTTCTAGGGGACCTCTTCCTTTACCGTTGGGTGAGGTCATATGAACGGACCTCTTAGGGTACTCGTCTCCTCGGACCGTCCGATGTCAGTTACTGCAGTTTTTCTCAACCGGTGTTGAATCGATGATTTCGTGGTGGTGGTCTTCTTTAAGACCAAAGTACAAAATATACATATATAATATAAGTGTCACCCCTTTTTCGTTTCTGTTTTTACAGAAAGGAATACCTAGGATGTAAGATAATTCCCATTGGTCACCCAAAGGAGTCACCGAGTTACCATTTCTTAGGTGGATGTTGCATCCTCGACGTCCTCTACACCCAAGTTAGGGACCAAAACCTTATAATGGACCTCCTCTCGTACCGTTGGGTGAAGTTATAAGAACGGACCTCTTAGGGTACCTATCTCCACGGACCACCCGAAGTCAGGTATCCCAGGGTTCCTCAGTCTGTACTGACTTTACTTAATCGTACGTGTGTACGTGTCATTGGTTACTCATTTAGTCAAGTCAGCGAGTCAGTACAGGTTGATAGACACTAGTGTACCTGACGTCGTACGGTCCGAAGGGACAGGTAGTGATTGAGGTTCTTGAACGAGTTTGAGTACAGGTAACTCAGTCACTACGGTAGGTTGTTAGAGTAGAAGACAGTAGTGGAAGAGGAGGACGGAAGTTAGAAAGTGTCGTAGTCCCAGAAAAGGTCACTCAGTCAAGAAACGTAGTCCACCGGTTTCATAATCTTGAAGTCGAAGTCGTAGTCAAGAAGGTTACTTATAAGTCCTAACTAAAGGAAATCCTAACTGACAAAAATAGAGGAACGTCAGGTTCCCTGAGAGTTCTCAGAAGAGGTTGTGGTGTCAAGTTTTCGTGGTTAAGAAGTCGTGAATCGAAAGAAATACCAGGTTGAGAGTGTATGTATGTACTGATGACCTTTCTGGCATTGAAACTGATCTACCTGAAAACAACTTTTTCATTACAGACGAAAAATTATGAGACAGATCCAAACAGTATCGAAAAGAAGATATCTCGTTCGTTCGTAGAAAATAAAGTACTGAAGTCAGTGATGGACGTCACTAAAACCTCGGATTCTTTCATTTCACAGTGACAAAGGTAACAAGAGGGTAGATAAACGGTACATTATTACCCTGGTCTACGGTACTAGAATCAAAAAACTTACAACTCAAAATTCGGTCGAAAAAGTGAGAGGAGAAAGTAAAAATAGTTCTCCGAGAAATCAAGGAGAAGTGAAAGACGGTATTCACCACAGTAGACTCCAATAACTATAAAGAGGACCTTTAGAACTAAGGTTGAACACGAAGTAGGTCGGACCATAAAGTGTACTACATGAGACGTATATTCAATTTATTCGTCCCACCATTGTAAGTCGGAACTACATGTAGAAATAGTTAAAACCTTGTCAGACAAAAATGTACATGTTAAGATTGACAACAAAGAACTGGACGTACGTTCCTCCGTCCATACCACCAGACCATAAGGGTACAGAAATTCTTATAAGGGTTCAAACAACACTCGGTGTGTCAGTTTCCGAAACCGGATCAGTTATTTCGTCTTCATCTATAAAGAGACCTTGAGAACTAAAAAGTCACTAGGTCACCTACAACCGTTCCGTCAAACTAGAGACCTAAGAGACGGAAAAGATTTAGGTCGGACTGACAGACCTTCAAGAAGAAAATGTATGACAATATCGGATCGAACCTCTTAAAAATCGTAATTAAATGAACGTACACTCTACTCACGTTGACACACCATCAAACTTGTAAAAACCGTAACGGAAAACAACCCTAACCTTACTTTTGACTGGGAAAGGTCAGGACACCGGTGACGACTCAAAAGGTTTACACTACCGTATAACTTACGTCGTAGTAGTAAATCCTAAACTTTATCGAGTCGACTATAAGGTAGTGGAGGTGAACGAAACAAGCATCACTATAAAGGATTTCGGGTGAACTAAAGCGTGAGGTCCTTCAGACCGAGATCCACTCATCAGTATGGTAGTACCAATAGACCCAGTGAATTTAGAAAAAACATATCAAGAAGACACATAAGAACGGTGGAGAAGAATTATAGAAGACGAAGACAATCCAGGTAAGGTAAAGACAGGAAATAACACGAGTAGAAACGTACTTTATAAAAGAACTTCTCTAGAGATCAGAAGGGGTAAGACAACAAAAGGAGATAAAGAAACGTAACTGTTGAACCCTTCTGAAAGAATAGAGAGGAACTCTAAGAAACCTTGAGACGTAAGTCTACCTACATAGAAGGGACTAGTCCCTAACTTGGGTCCGGTGGACGTGACTCTCACGTCTTAGAATCCGTACCCTGGTGGTCACTCATTTTCCCATACAAGTATAATAAAATACCACTATCCAAAACATCTCCTTTTTATACCGTCCATTTCACCTATCCCATACATACACAACCTCAGTCCAAAACTTTAAACTGACCTACCAGTCTTTTTTTAAGTAATTCTTTAGTATTTCTTTAACTTCTTCAAAATATAGTATGGAGTTCAAATAAGAATCTCTATGTAATCAATTGAATGACCTTTGGTATAAGTAATTAGATCGGTAAGTACTATTAGATGGGTTTCATTCATTATGAACATATATGTAAATATATCACTACGTACAGTTAATAAAGAGTTATTTTTACCTCTTTTCTCACCTCTCTTCAAATCCTACATATAGTTAACGAATAATAAAAGTTCTTCATTTATAAACAAAAGTAGAGTGTCAAACTTACATCTTCACAAAACATTCCGACCCACAAAAATCTTTTACACACACCTGGGGTTATACCGTAATTTTAAGTCACATAGTAGTTTTATTCATTTCAGAATAGAGTTATCGGATGGATCAAAACGAACACAATGTGGAGGTTCGTAGAAAGACTACGTTAAGTAGAAAATCCAAGACGGTTCGAACTGAGAGCCTATAGAATAAGAGTACGATTTATAGTTACAAGACGAGTCTTTAGAGAAACACTGGGTGTGAAAATATACTTATCTTTATAGTTCTTTTGTAATCTTAAGATCAGTAAAGAGTATTCTTAAAACTTTTATTTTATATTTGTAATGAGTTGTTATAAATTTTATAACACTTTTGGAACGTCCGACAACACTATCAGTGTTACGTGTCTTTGTAGTTTACCCCGTCTAGTCAGATATTCTTAGGACTTCTCTGACATCTTTCAAAAGACACTCCTAGTCTACTCTCATACTCTTGAAAACGTCTTTCAAGTTTCTGAAAGACGTTTTATGTTTCTGATGTCTTATACCCGTATCACTAAAATCCGTAGTACTATAAAATTACTAATCTTGTACGGGAACTACCACACCCATCAGATTTGTCTCGTTTGACTATAAATAAATATATTAGTGTATACGTTGAGTAAAGTTCTTTATTTCCAGTTTAAATATGGTATCTCTTAGTCAATGAAAAGTATTTATAGTGTATAATAATATCAGTATGCTAGAGGAGATCAGACTGTATATATGTATATGTGTATATTTACATATGTATATACTCACTTATACTTAGAAGTCAGTCAGTCAGTATATACTAAGAGACACTGGGGTAATCTTACATCTGAGGAGACAGGTTTCTTAAAAGGTCCGTTCTTATGACCTCAGCCAACGTTAAAGGAGGAGATCCCGTAGAAGGGATGGGTCCCCAACTTGGACACAGGGGACTCAGAGGACGTGATCGTCCGTCTAAGAAATGGTGACATGGGTGACCTTCCGGGACATATATATGTAATTACTATACAAAGATGTGTTCTAACTTAGTTTAGTACATATCCAAGTAAAAGTCATAGTGGATTTTGTATGTAGAAGTTGTCAATTAGGTAGTGTCTACCGACTTTCTTAGACGATTTTTAGTCCCAAAGGGATTTTCGGAGTAACGGGAAGTATGGTGAAGAACAAGTTCATGGGAAATGATATTCCTTTTTTTTAGAACAAGTTCATGGGAAGTGGTATCTGACGAGTTATGACATTATAAAGTTAACGTAGGTCAGGTGTTTTATTCTGTACAAACTACGTTTTTAAGTGTTGACAATCCTCACGTATACTTTCTTTAGATCATTAATCGTCAAACAACCTAACGTCATATTTAAAATTTTTTAAAAATTAACGTCAATCGGAATCCACTTTCCAGGTACGTCAACAGTCATCTTATCGACTATGGTTCTACTATAAACACAATAGGAAAAGGATGATTCACTATTGGTACGTTGATAAGATAAACGATTACAGAGTTCCCGTCCCGTGATAAGGGAAAAGTGAGTTCTCCAACGTGGTTTTTCGAACAAGACTGGAGAAAGACCATTGATTTTAACTTTTGAAATCCACCACCTTCTCGATTTTAAGGAGACGTTTATACAGAAAACTATTTTAGTAACAAGATTGAACCGTCAGATATTTTAGAGTCGATAGAAACGACCTGGAAACTTACTCTAACGACGACGATGGACCCACTATTCTGAATACTACAAAGTGACAATTTCTTATTATTATTAAAACGATGATTTTACTGACAAACTACTGGAAAAAATGTTAACCCCCCGATTTCACCGATAAAAAGATTTGTCTTTAAACAGTTTTGGATTGTGAAGTAACTTTAACACACCCATTAAGTATACAACGAAGAGACTACCGAGTCACCATTTCTTAGGAGGACGGTTAAGTCCTCTGTACCCAACCTAGGGACCCAACCCTTCTAGGGAACCTCTTCCTTTACTGTCAGGTGAGGTCATAAGAACGAACCCTTTAGGGTGTCTGTCACCTCGGACCACCCGATGTCGGGTACCTCAGTGTTCTCTCAACCTGTACTGAATCGCTAATTTGTGGTTATTGTTATTAAGTGAACAATTAATCTTTATCAACTAGTCAAACCAATTGGATTCTAATGTTTACCTATTGCGGTAAACTAAAATAGGACGAAAGTACACCTTCCCGAAGGGACACAGAGTCTACTATTCCTTAGACGGACGTATGTCCTCTGTTCTCAAGTTAGGGACCCATCTCTTCTAGGAAACCTTTTCCTTTAGCGTTGACAGAGGTCGTAACAATGGACCTCTTAGAGTACCTGTCTCCTCGGACCGACCGGTGTCAGGTACCCCAACGTTCCTCAGTCCGTGCTGTCTCACTGATTGTGAAGGTGAGAGTACACCTTCCCACTTTTCAGACTAGATTGACGTACACGATGATTTCGAAAAGAGAAGAGAAACCCTTCAGTCAATGACGTAGGAAGGTTCGGGACTATTAGAGATTGGAAAGAGTGTGTACAGAATATGTGGACAACTCTTACATGTCAATCCCGACCGTTGTGTTTCTGACAACTCACTCACACTGTACAACTCTGTTAACTTTTGTAGTGCCACCGCTTTACTAACTGTCTTCTCCAGTGGAGGTACCTGACCTCTTAAGAATCTCGAGACAACACCCGGGTAGTAATGAAGTTCTGTGACTGTGTACGAAGAAGAGCTTTTCACAATCAACAATTCTGTAATGGTGGACGTTTCGGTAGACACACGAATAACTTCGAATAAATTCTAAGTATATATCTAAGTAATATTTTCAAATGAAACCGGGGGTTTAAACCAAACGAACGTTTGAGTAATATGTTTGTGTCGACTATAAACATTTTGGAGAGTTCTCTTTGTCGAATAAAGTTTTCAGTCTTACGAAAGTTCACTGTAAACGTATAACTGGACCTTTTAAAAAAAGATTAATCCGTTAAAAAAAAAAGGAGCATCGAACGTTAACCGGATATGGGGTCATGAAACGTAATTGAAAGACAAAAACACTGGTAACAAGAGAAAAGATCAAAGAAACCTCGGATTTTACACACACACATATTTACATACATATGTGTATGAAAAATTCTAAATTCCGAGCATGTCCCTTTTATACTTTTAGACACAAACACATATACATGCACATACACACACATCCCAAACGGTAGAAACAAGCGAATCGTAGTCTATAGTTTTAAAGTATTTTCAATAAAGATGTACGCCAAAATAAAGTTTATAGGTAAGTATTACTATTTTATAAAAACTTCGATGCAAACCTACTTTATCAGTATTCATGAATATAATGATTAGAAGTTTAGTTAATATTTATAACCATTTGTGTAACAATACTGGTTACTAAATTTGAATTTTAAGTATATTTAAAATATAAAACAGAGAAACCTTGTTTTCATTAGTTTTCGCTGGAACACCCAAATTAACAGAGATAATTAAGTTACTGTTTAACCACTCATACATTACTGACTTAAAAATAAAGACTTTCAATCAAAGTCAAAACTCTACTTAAAATTCAAAAATTTACATTACGACAGTTTTGTACCAAAGTAAGGAGAAAAGGAAACTAGTATTTCCTTGAGTTCATTAATCTTAAAAGATTATAAACTTCAAAGTGATTTCCTACCTACAACTAAAATTTTAAACGAAAAAAAGAATCTGATCGATTTATCGGGTATCGAATGTCTACCCATGATGGTACCTTTCATGTCTTATTAAGATTTAAAAAGTACTCTTAAGAAATTATGGTCCCAGGGTCTATAAAATATCTCTTATTTTACTAAACATAGAAGTTTTTTAATTATAAAAAAAGTGTCTTTTTCATCTGATAGTCTCCATGTAAAACTTATCCCTATGTAATACGGAACCTAATCCTCTTCCGTTACCGTAGGGTGAGGTCATGACAACGGACCTTTTAGGGCACCTGCCCCCTCGGACCATCCGACGTCAGATACCCCAGCGATTCTCAGTCTGTGCTGACTCGTTGAAGTGAAAGGGAAAAGTGAAAGTACGTAACCTCTTCCTTTACCGTTGGGTGAGGTCACAAGAACGGACCTCTTAGGGTCCCTGCCGCCTCGGACACCCGACGGTAGATACCCCAGTGTGTCTCAGTCTGCGTTGATTTCACTGAATCGTCGTCGTACGGAACCGAACCCAAACTGTCGCTATATTACTCATAAAATCTCCATTGTAAAAGAGGAACAGTTTGGTATCGACTTAACACTTTGATGTCCTACGTGTACTAGTGTCCCTCCGACTAGCGTGGAATCCAAACTTCCGAGTTCAATTTTATCGTATTCATAACCGACCGTCCACCTTCCGTCTACTCTTGGAGTCTCCCTGAGTGTGACCCAAAACGAGTAAGAACGGGTACAGACAAGTCAATCGGAGTTCTTGATAAGTAGGGTATGGATGGTGTCAGAAAGAGTTCTCTTAAGGTCTGTTTGGTGAATCCAATTTTTTAACTCATTGGTTATTTAACAAGTGAACGATTCAGCACGGACACAGAAACGCTGGGACACCTGACGTCGTACGGTCCGAGGACACAGAAAGTGATAGAGGGACTAAACGAGTTTGAGTACATATGACTCAACCACTACGATATATTAGTAGAATAGAAGACGGTCAGGGAAGAGGAAAACGGAAGTTAGGAAGAGTCGTAGTTCCAGAAAA
The DNA here is from genome assembly GCA_006410555.1 of Capra ibex. Classification (NCBI taxonomy): domain Eukaryota; kingdom Metazoa; phylum Chordata; class Mammalia; order Artiodactyla; family Bovidae; genus Capra; species Capra ibex. The sequence continues at coordinate 10,926,391 of SJYO01036187.1, forward strand.
GTTTACATAACCTATTCAAGTCAAGAAAAACAACGACAATAAATAAAAAATAAAACATCTAAAACCCATCTTTTTTTTCGTTTGACTCGATATAAATTAAAATCTTACTCAATATGGATTCCGAAATCAAAAATTTCAAAATTTCCACTGATCAAAGTAAGATTCTCTATATACATTTCTACGACTTACTATAAAAGTCCCTTTACGTTAATTTTTGACGTTACTAAATAATCCTACTGAGTAGTTTTTTCTTTTCTATTGTTTACCACTCCTGCACCTCTTTAACCTCCTAAAAATATAACAACCAATTTTACTACGTCGTTAATCTCCTTTCATACTTCTAAGGAGTCTTTTTTAATTTTTATAATGACGGTAACCTAGGTCGTTAGGGTGAAATCAACATACAGGTTTCCTTTACTTCAGTCCTAAAGTTCCTAGGGTGCCAGTAACGTTGTAATAAATGTTATCGGCTCTATAGTTTTGTTACATATACAGGTGGTTGTCTACTTACCTATTTCTTTTACGTCATAAATATATGTATACTACCTTATAATAAGTTAGTATTTTTCGTTCTTCTAGGACAGTAGACCTGTTGTATCTGTTTTAACCTTCTATAATACGATGTGCTTTCCTGTTTATGACTTAAAGATCCAACAAAACAGTACTTCTTGTCTCGTCTTATAAATCCTTCACAAGTCTATTCTCACGTTCCTTTTTCTTTTATTTTTAAGTGAATTCTTTCTTACTTACATTCTATACCCCTTCTCTTAAATATATCCAGTATTTTACACAATCGATATGATCCACTGTTTTCGTCACACTACGACTCACTATAAAATTAAAATTTTTTCTTACTCTTTTATTAACTCATATTCTTGTACTATTTTATATAAAACATTAGTTAAAAATAGTAGTAGTTGGTCGAAAACAAATCTCAAAAAAATACCATTTATCCATATTATAAATTTTCTCCACAGTAAAATGTACTTTTTTCTAACAATAACTATTCTCAACAAATGACGTCGAGGACAAGTTCAGTACGACATTCTTTACACGTCATATTAATTGTTATAATATATGTGATTATGGGTTTCAGGTATTCGTCACTCGCAGTCCCCTTCTCCGACTTATAAATCTTTTGCAACTATATAAACAAGTCAAGTCAAGTCGAGTCAGTGAGTCAACACAGACTGAGAAACGCCGGGGTACTTAGCGTCGTGCGGTCCGGAGGGACGGGTAGTGGTTGAGGGCCTCAAATGAGTCTGAGCGCAGGTAACCCCGTCACTACGGTATGTCGGTAGAGTGGGAGACAGCAGGGGAAGAGGAGGACGGGGGTTAGGGAGGGTCGTAGTCTCAGAAAAGGTTACTCAACTGAGGCGTACTCCACCGGTTTCATGACCTCAAAGTCGAAATCGTAGTAAGGGAGGTTTCTTTAGGGTCCCGACCAGAGGAAGTCTTACCTGACCGACCTAGAAGACCGTCAGGTTCCCTGAGAGTTCTCAGAATAGGTTGTGGTGTCAAGTTTTCGTAGTTAAGAAGTCGTGAGTCGGAAGAAGTGTCAGGTTGAGAGTGTAGGTATCTACTGATGACCCTTTTGGTATCGGAACTGATCTGCCTGGAATCAGTCGTTTCATTACAGAGACGAAAACTTATATAAACAATGATACTACAAAATCCCGACACGTCACGCACACACGAATCAGCGAGTCACCAAAGACTGAGAGACGCCGGGGTACCTGACATCGGGAGGTCTGAGGAGACAGACACCTTAAAAGGTCGTTCTTATGACCTCACCCAACGGTAAAGGAAGAGGTCCCACAAAAGGACTGGGTCCCTAGTTTGGGCGTAGAGAACGCAGAGGACGTAACCGTCCGTCTAAGTAATGGTTATCCCGGTGGACCCTTCGGGGGTCCGTTACATCTCCCTCCTAACTTTCAGGAATCGGATCCTTGATCTGTGGGTCACTTCCCTGATTAACGTTAAGACGGAATAAGGTTTCCACGACGTGAATGGTGAATCAAGAGATTTAAGTCTCTTCTTTGCAGACAAAATGTGATATATAAAGTAGGTCCATAGAAAGTTACCCCCGAAGGGTCCACCTAGTCACACTTCTACTCGTCACTTCTTACGGTTACTTCTTTTACGGCCCAACTAAGGACTTACCCTTTCTATATGACCTCTTCCTTTACCGTTGGGTGAGTTCATAAGAACGGACCTCATAGGGTGACTGTCTCCTCGGACCACCCGATGTCAGGTGTCTCAACGTTACTCATATACCACGGAATAGAGTATAATTTTATTGAAAGTGTAAATATTACTTTTGTTAAATAGAAAAAGTTATCAGAAACAAAGACATAACGAACGATGAGTTTAGGAAGAAGAAATTGAAATCTTTTTCCGGTTAATGTATCGTGATTTTTCTTTTGGTTTTCTATTTTTATGTCCGATGTCCTTCACGACTTATGTAAAAATATTTATTATTATTTTGAACCCATTTAAAAACTCTCTATTGAAGATCTTTGCTGATATTGTATTTATAATATAGTCATTATTTAACTTAATAATTTATAAATATACAACGACTTTTCCTAAAATTTCATTTATAGTCATCTGTTAATCCGTATAACACAACTAGTCCATATGAACCTGATTTCTTCTCAAGACGGTTTCAGGAATTATATATAAATTCCATTTTGTTTACGTGTCTTACACCTTAAGATATGAGTTAAAAAATTTCCTTTTACTTTGAGCTACATTAAAGTGACATGTCGGCGTAGAGTATTGTTTAATCAAAATTTCAGTTATTTAAACTAAGGAGGTCAAGGTAAGAAGAAAGAGTTCTAACGAAACCGATAAGCTCCAAAAAACATAAAGGTATGTTTAGAACTTTAATAAACAAGATCAAGACACTTTTTACACCGACCATCGAACTATCCCTAACGTAACTTAAACATTTAACGAAACCCATCATATGAGTAAAAGTGATATAACTAAGAAGGCTAGGTACTTGTACCATATAAAGAGGTAGATAATCACAGGAGAAACTAAAGAAAGTAGTCACAAAATATCAAAAGATATATATCCAGAAATCAAAGAAATCCATCTATATAAGGATTCATAAAATAAGAAAAGCAACGTTACCACTTACCTTAACAAAGGAATTAAAGAAAAAGATGAAAGAGTAATAAGCACATATCCTTACGTTCCCTAAAGACACACAACTAAAATATAGGACGTTGAAATGATATAAGTAACTAATCGAGATCATTAAAAGACCACCTCAGAAATCCCAAAAGGTACATCTCCTAGTACAGTAGACGTTTGTCACTCTCAAAATGAAGAAGAAAAGGTTAAACCTAAGGAAA